>CM029279.1:14879292-14918131 GCA_016920895.1 Vaccinium myrtillus
GAAGCAATCAAGATCTCATTCACGTAAGATAACAAGCATGAATCATGTGATAACTTTGACATCATTTTTCTATGTACGGCACGGGTTGTTCTCTTAAATATAGTGAACCATTAAACCATGGGTTTTGTTTTTATTAAATGACTTAGGTTTTAAGGTTTAGAATCATTTATTGAATGACTGTTCACCTATTTACCATGATTTTTTTTCCCTCCGGTAATTGTAGGGTCGAATGTTGATCCTAAGAAAGTGAGCGGACAACCATTGTTAAAGAAACGTTCAAAATCAGAATAAGGGAAAGCTGGCAAAAGCCATTAAGAAGCCTCGTAAGAGTGAAGCAACCAATGAGACACCTTTCAGATCTAGCCTTGGAGGAATAATCACCCTTGTTAAGGAACTGAAGTTGAGAGATTGTCACACAGAAGTTTTAAAAAGAACTCCATTTTGGGGGATCTTTGAAGCAATAATGGAGAACAAGTTTACCATTTCCCAATGCCGGAAAAGTGATAAGTTGATCATGGAGATAATTGAAACATATGACCCTACGAAGTACGAATTTCGGCTTGGGAAGACCTATATGGAGGTGACTAGGGCAGACATGGAGAGGGTATTTGGCATAAAATGTGGAGACGAATTTGTGAGCCTCCGGGCCGGATGCAAAGAATCTATTAAATTGGTTGCGAGGAGGGGAATCACTGAAACAAAGTGGACAAAGTCCGTGAAGCAACTTCTTGATCAATATGTCAAGAGAGATGACCAAGACTACGTTGAAGACATTGCGAGGTTGCTTTGCTTGTTTTTGTGCCACACTTTTTTCTTCCCCACCGGAACTACCGTGAAATGGGTACATCTACAATGTGTGGAGGATTTAGATAGGATGGGGGAGTATGATTGGACCGCTTGGCCGTCATCCACATTTTCTGTCATAGTCCTTTTCTTCGATTGTGACATCTGACCGCTTGGCCGTCCCGGATTAGAATTTGGTTCAACCATTGTAAATTCCAACGACCCATCTTCCACGATGACTTCAATATCGTTTATTGACCCAGCCTGTGCAAGCTCAAACAATGTCTTCAAATCGTCGTCGTCATCCATTACTATAGGCTCATTGTCGATCAGTGAGTAACTCATAATTACAGTTTCGGGATCCAACTCAGACCACCTCATACATATTTTCTCCAAAACCACTCCGAAATCCATTCCCATCTTTACAAGGATGGGACAGATCTTGTCACCATATTTGCATACCAAGATCAAACCATCATCCATTGCAAAGGAACAAACTGAATAAATCATATAAAATGTTAAAAAATAAGTAAGCTGTTGAGGTTAATAGACAAACATGGTGATTTGAATTGTCATGACACATAACTCAAAACTAGTAAACCACGTGGACTGTCTTGATTAAACCGTAACTAGTGTTGTCTTGTTATGAAAATCCATAACAATGGTGAACTGAGATGCCATATTAAATATCAGAAAAATTGTTTCCCATGTCTGCATTTTCAGGTATAAAAAATGGATTATTATACACATCCTAATCCGTAAGTTTGAAAACATCCATCGAAATGGGCTTGATGATGTAATACTATGAGAGAATTTGATCTATGATTGTTACACAACACGGGAACTCAAAAAATGTATGAGATGAATACCTTTTAGACATGCTTGATGAATTGCTTGCTTCCATCCTTTTTGCTACCCACAAAATGCCTTATGGATCAATGGATTGTAGATGGTGGACTGAAAATGAGTCAAAGTACGTTGGTTGTTCACTTCTATGGGACTCAAATTTTTGAAATTCAAAAACTCCTCAAGTTAAGGAAAGGGGAACAAATTCAAACAAGAATAAATGAATGATAATGGAAATATCACCTCTGTGATTGCATGGCCGGATTATGGGCATAACTGATTGCCCTATTAAATAGCACTAAAATAGGACGTCAATCTTTCCGGGATCATAAACTACTATTATATAATATACTAATATAATATAATACATTAATAGGGGCATAATGGTCCAAATTCAAATTACAGGATTGAATCATAAAGATTCAAAAGCTATAGGGTTGCATCCTAAGGGTATTATTGAAAGATGATGGCTAATTAAATTTCACATCATAAAGTTTCACATCTTTTTGTAATGGATGATAAAAATGATTTAGTTTTGTTTTACAAATATTATTTTTCCACTCAAATTGATGTTAGCTTTTTTTTTTTTTTTTTTTTTTGGAAAAAAAATATATAGGGGAAATTACCAAAGAGTGGTACAAAGGGCAAACATTTGCACATACATAGCACACTTATTGGAAATCACAACTCGCACGGCAAGGAAAAAAAAATACTTGTACATAAGCGACACCACCAAAGTTTTGGACAGATACTCTTCAGGTGAAATATAACCCTAACATCCCTCCCCTCCCCCTTGCCCTCCTTCCGTCACTCTCACAGCAGTTGATAGCCAAAAATTGAATCTGACGATGATGCAATTCAAACAAGAACTGATGATTGAGAGATGAAATTAAAAACCCATTTGCCAAAACTGCCCTGAAATCTGTTTGGTGTGAATGAGCAAAAAAATAAGGACAAGATTATCATACCAAAAACTGATCTAACTACCCTAAAATCTGTTTGGTGTGTGAATGAGCAAAAAAATAGGGACAAGATTATCATACCAAAAACTGATCTATGAGAGATGAAACTAAATGTTTAATCATGGCAGCAATGTTTAATCATACCAATGTTTAATTATGATGGCAACAACCAACTGTTTGCTATTATAGGACAAAAGAAGTTCGAAATTACGGGAGATTTTGCGGAAAGAACACTTTGTCACTTTATAAAAGTTCAAAACAAAAAAAAAGGAAAAGAAAAAGAAAAGAGAGAAATAGTACAAAGAGAAAACAAAAAGCTGCCATTGTTTTGGAACTTGGGTTGAGTTTCCCTTTTGTGTTAACCCGACTTTTCCTATTAAAAATAACGAGGAATACTTAGGCTTAGAGGGTGGTCCCCCTTTCTCGCGTAAAAGCGATCAGAATTCGAACACGCCGCGTTTTACTGGGAAAGATCAAACCATGGGAACGAATCTACAGGGCTATCACCTTCTTTGGCCAGGTCTTCCAACCTGTCCTTGAATTCCGACATGGGCGGGAGTCAACCTAAGGCTAGTTCGAAGTCCGAATGAATGGAAAATCCATACATAAAGAGTCTCACCATCCATATTCTAATGAATAGCCCATTCTTCGAGCTCGATCCCCTCGGGAACGAGAGTCGGGGAAAGAAACGGGCGAGGGAATGATCAGGATTGAGAGGCTGCACTTCAAAGACTATATTAATATTGCACTTTTTTTTTGCTCAGTAAATAATATTGCACTTAAGTGAATTAACAAGATCTCTTTTAAGAATAATATTGCCCCTTTTAATGAGTTGCAAGTGTAACTGTGTTGTCTTAATCTCATTTAATTTTTTTATGGAAACAATCTTGCTCCTTACATGAACAAATTTTGCACCTTAAGTGAAATAACATGACACTATTTGGCAATAACATTGCACGGAATACAAATCCCACTTTTTGCATTAAAAAAATAACATTTTCTCCATATATTAATTATTTTTGTATGTAAAGTGAAATAATATGACACTTTTTAACAATAACATTGCACCAGAATGCCCAACCAAAGTCAAAACAATCTTTGCTCCTTTTCCGTTAAATTTAATCCAACAAACAACCCAAGAAGTTTAAGATTAAGATGGAGTATATAAAAAAGGCTAGACAAATAACCAGACCAACAAATTATAACCAAGTTAAAAACGCTAAATCCCTAAATTGTTAAACCTTATGTCGAGAAATCTCCAAATTCCGGAGGAGCAAATGCCTTGATCATTGCCTTTTGAAACAGGGATGGAGCTGTTTTAAACCCAAATGGCATGACTGACCGTTGGTAATGGTGATCCGGAATGCAGAAACCAGTTTTGGGTCGGTCATCCGGGTGAATTCCTAGTTGCCAGAATCCTGCCTTTAAATCAAACTTTGAAAAGATCTGTGCTTTTGGCAAATTTGAAAAGAGAACACTTCTCCTTGGAAGGGGAATTTGTTATCTTGGAGAAAATGGTTGAGAGGCTGGTAATTGATAACCAGCCTGAGTTTTCCTCGAATTTGTTCGTAGAAAATCCCCATCTGTTCAGAAAGTGGCAGTGAAGTATAACTCCGGCCATCAATCACAAGTCATGGAGATGACAATTGACGAGGTTGGGTTCCGAGACATGGTTAAGTTAGGGAGTGCTTCTCACGTTGTGTTGGGCCTTGTGATTGACTGGTTAACGTAGAAGAGTTGCCGCCGATAAGCTTAAGGTCGGTGACAAGGACAGACAAACGAAACGAGTCCGGAATCGGAGAGAAATCGAGGTAAACCGCTTCATCTCACATTCCCACTTCCGCTTTCTTGCTTTGATGCTGGGGAGAGGAGGGATTTTTCTCTACAAATTTTGAAGCCAGGGCAAGTTTGTCCGATTAAAATTGTAATACCATGCATGTGCAGATATTATTTTCCTTCGGATAATTCTATTCGCAACCGAGGAATGGCTAAATTCAACCCACAAAAAACTCAAAACAAAAATTACTACCTTTTAACCCATTTTTTACTAAATGCAAACAACAATTTTTCAAAACTTTCCCAATCTACCCTTCTGTACCCTCACTTTCCTAACATTTATTTACTACCCAAACTACCCCTCCTATTAAATCTAAACCCTAAAAATCAAAAAAATTCAAAACCCTGAAAACCCATCTCTTTTGTCTCTGGGGTTCTCTTCGTCTGTCTCTCTCCACGAGGAAAAAATGGAAGCAAGCAGGCGCCATCACCACCATGAATCAGCAGATTTGAGCCCCCCTTAGCCATAACCACCACGAAATCGTCTCCTTCCCTTAATTTCTTCGGTGATGCTGCGGTGGATCCGATTAGATGCACATACTGAGACCCATTAATTTCTTCGGTGATGCTGCGATTACTGAAGCAATTTAACACCGTGCAAAGTCCTCTCGCCGTCATCGGCGGTCAAAATCGATGGATCAGGAGCAAGCACTCGGTGGTGATGAGCTTCGACGACGGAAGCCATGGGGCGCTGGGACTGCCCACTTCCACCGTGGGAATGGGCGGCGATGCTTATGAACCGTCAGGGTGAGGTCTGGGCTTGGGGCCGTAACGTTGAAGGTCATCTCGGTCGTGGCTTTCTCGTTCCAAGGTCCCCTCTCTCTCTCTCTCTGATTCCAGTTTTCGTAATGATGCATAATGTGACTACTTTCGCTAGTTGATGCATATTGTTGTGTCATTTTCCTCTCGAAACTGTATAAAGGGCCTTAGTTTTTAAGTTCGCCTTCGAACCCAAAAGCCCTGATATAGAATACAGTTAGCTGTATACATGAAATTACCTATTTTGCTTCTGGTTTACTTTACTTGCAGCTGTTTGATAAGATGACAAGATTGAGGCCCCGTTCCGCTAATAAAAAAAAAAAAGGTTTTGTTTTAACTCGAAACTATCTCATTCCACTAACAAAAAACCACTTAGTTTTTTTGCAAAACTAAAAGCCAAAAAAGTCAAAAAAACTAGTTAGTGGAACAAGTTAGTTTTTTTGCAAAACTAAACATACAAAAAACTAGTTTAATGGAACAAGTTAGTGGAATAAGTTAGTTTTTTTGCAAAACTAAAAACCAAAAAACTAGTTAGTGGAACAAGTTAGTTCAGCAGTTCTTTCTATTAAAGAACTTCAAGGATGGTTGATCTGAATTTCTAGTATTGCCGTTGTGTATGTCGTTCATATATAGCAGCCTCTTAGAGCATCTCCAACCCGTCTCCCACCAATTCTCTATTTCGGATACTCAAAATAATGTATAGCAGTTGAGCTTGATGTCCACTCTGTATGGATAGGCTCTTTGATGTTATTTTTCTGTGAATTCATTTTCTTGGACTTCGCTATGTAACTACTAACTATGTTGGTAAGCTTGATAGTGTGCAACAGTCTAAACTTCACGTGTTAAACCCCTCAAAACAGGGCCTTTTCCTATCGGAAACTTCATTGTGTTGAACTGAAGGATTATCCATGATCAGAACACATTTACTGATTTCGTTTTTTGACATGTGCAAAGAGTCGTGGAATGAACCCAAAAAAGTAGAAGGGCTGGGTCAAGTCAGGGTACGGGCTGCATTTGCATTTGGTGTCGTCTCTACAACAATTGGAGATGATGGCTCTATGTGGGTCTGGGGGAAGTCAAAGCGTGGAATTTGAGCATTCACTAGAAATTGTAAGAAGGTGTAAGAAATAGTAGCACGCTAAATGTTTCTCCTTGTAGTAAGTTTGTTTTTGGTAACTGTTACAATACAAATTGTAAGAAGTTGTAATAAGAATTTGAATTTCTCTTAATCAAAGTGTATCCTAAACTATAAAAGGACTAAGCTATCCTTTCGTGCCAAAGTAACATAATAAAGTCATAATGTTTTTCTACCCGTAGAGTCAAAATGGCTTTACACATAGAAATTGTTGCCCGAAACCCCACAATTGACTTGGTCTTGTAAGTTTGTTTGGCTTTCCACAATTGAATCTCTCTCTTTATACGTTGCATTACTGTGTCATGTATGGCAAGGTTGGGGTTACACCTCAAATTAAAAAGAAAGAGTACTAGATTTTGATTTTTAGAATATGAATTACACTCAATGGTTCAGATGTTAAAAATTGAATATTAACTTCTAATTCAAAACTTAAAATTTGGAATGAAACACAAAATGTAGAAATCAAAATATGAAATAGTAGAGGCTGCGTTCATCTTTAAAAAAATGTGTACATGTGTGTACAAGGGGCATACCTCACGCAGACCAAATTGGAAAATCACAAATAATGTATAAAGACATTGGTGCATAAAGAAATGGACAAGGACAACATTATAAGTAGAGGCAATGAGGGTGCCGTTCAATACAGTTACGATCAACCCATCATAAGTCTGTACACTTTTTGAAATTGGGTTGTGACAGTTCGATCCCTCTCCCCTACCCACAACCGATACCGCTAAATCTGTTTTGTTTGCCTAACTACGTGGAGAACTTTAGAGCGTGTTTATGCGAAGAGTGATAACTTTAGAGCATTTTTATGCAAAGAGTGATCGAAAAAGCTAACACGGATTTACACTTTTACAAGAAACGAAAGTCATTGATACTGTAAGCACAAGAGTTGAGAAATCTTGAGGTTAGCCTAAGGCCAAGGCATTTATCCAAGTAAATGGAAAGAAGCAGGCATCTGTCAATTAAGATTCATTCATCATAGCTGAAATCAGAAACCATGCGCATTTAATACATAAATTTATGGTCGTGCTCTCAAAATTAGAATATTACTTGTCAGGGTGTTGTCATTTTTTATTTTTTATTTTTTCCTTTTTTGGGTATAGTTGTATTTTTTCTAGATAAAGGGCATGTTATTACAATGAACCTTCCCAAATTCAATTTGTGCAATTAATTTCTTAGCTAATATAACTTGTTTGGGCATACCCCAGGCGGATACTGTTTCTGAAGCCTCTATCTTAAATCTCTCTCTCTCTCTCTCTCTCTCTCTCTCTCTCTCTCTTTTACGTCAATTAGCTTGAAATTAAAAGGGGTTAAGCGAATGTACAACCTACAAGGGGCATATCCCAGGGAGGACAAAATGAAAAAAGAAAGAAAAGAAAAGTACTGGCACATCCCGTCACTTCCTATACTTCCCACTTCGTTCACATGCAAATCTCATCCTTGGCCTACGACACTTTACGGCTTTCTCAGAGGCCTTGGTCACAGTCACATGATCGTGTGCTTAACTAGTACTTTTATCCAATCTTTTAAGGCATCATCCGTGACAAACACCTACCAATATTATAAAAAAAATCATCAAGTCCATATCTGAGACTTCCACATTTGAAAGGATATAAATATTAATACTCACCTCCTCCGTTGTAAAATACTCCGCATAATCATATAAAGTAGGAGATGGGCCTATGTGGCTATCATGCGTTGAAGCATCACACTGAAAAAAGTAAAAAAAAAAAAAAAAATTACATGTGAAACAAAATAAATATTGATCAACAAACATCAAATTTTAACAATTGAAAACATGTAAAAAATTTCATTATTAAAAAATGAACTGTGTACTACAATTCGGATATTACAAATTGAATGATCAAAAGATGAAGTTTCATAAGTTCAATGATCAAACCATCAAGTTTTAACAATTGAAAACATGTCATAATTTCAAATATTAAAAGATGAAATAGTTAATACTATTTGGACATAAACAATTAATTTAAATACAGTTGCCCGTGTTCAGATTTTATAAGTTGAAGTAACGTCTTAATTCATATTCTAAATTTTGAATAGGTAAATAAAATTCGATTTCAAACAAATGAATGAAAACCATGTGCAAACTTTAAAGAATGAAAACCTAGCGATTTCAAACTTATTATTCATGTTTTAAAATTCGAAATAAGGTACGTAGTTCAAACTTTAAAGAATGAAAACCATGTGCAACTTCAATACTGGGAATCCGAATTGCGAATGACGAAAACGCGAAACTTAAATCTGAGTCTTACCTCTTTGCTCGGTTTTGCCTCCCAAACCACCATTTTCTTCCCATCGTCTTCCTGTCGACCTCCTTGCAGCTGGTAATCGAAAAAATTACCCCCATTGCCGTTTCTTCCATTTCAAAAAATGAGCATTGTGGGTCAAATGTAGGTGAAGAACCTTCCATGGAAAGCTCCATTGGATTCTCCATTGAGGGAGAGGTGAGGAATGAGGAGAGGAGTGAAAGTTCTTTAGGGTTTGAAGTAGGAGATGGAGATGTGGGAGAAGAGAAGAAGGAGATTTTAGGGCATGTAACAGGAAGAAGAAGAAGAACATGATGTACGTTGGTTTTTTTTTTTTTTCCAGCAGATGATTGTGTAAAGAGGGTTGGAGATAAGATGAAGAGAGGGGGTTGTAGATTTTGTGTGGTTGTCTTTTACTTGTTTTGTGCTATTTGCATCCCACTCATTTAAGGACAAAAATGTCTTTTTATGCAAGGGTATTTTTGTCTACCATTGATTAAATGTTAGTGGGTTGAATTTAGTCATTCCTCGGTTGCGAATAGAATCACCCTTTTCCTTCTCATTAGTTGATGATTCCAGAAAAGTAGACCATTACTCTGCAATTGTTTGCCCCAACCACCACTGAAATGTCATTTCCCAAAAAAAAAATTGCGTAAATGTATTGATGTTAGCTTGAATGGGAATTGGGGGGGCCGATAGTGAGTTGATCTCGGATCGGACGGCCGAGAGAGCTCACTACACGCATGTAGTGACTCACTACAGGCCCCCCAATTCCGCTTGAATGACCTTTGATCGCCCAAACTACAAGAAAAACAATATTGATTTTTGTTGCGAATCTTCAATGGATCATAATGGCTTATAACTGATCATAATTGGAAAATTGAGATTCTCTCCTCAGGGAGGAAAGTTAACCTTTATGAAATCGGTCTTGCACAGGCACCTTTTGATGTTACTAATATTTATTTATGCCTACTATCAATTGCATATGAACACCACTTGATTGTTCCAGGCTCTTTGGCTACCTTTTGACAAATTTCAGCTCCCCATTTTGCGTTTTAAGATACGTTGGCAACGCAAGAGGCCTTGTTCCTGGTATGTATATATGACACGCATTAGGCAAATTGAGTTAGGATGCTAAATAGTCTGGGAGAAAAAACATCATTAGCAAAGCAGTAGCGTATGCCCCTGTAACCAAATCCTCCAGGCACAAAGATGGCCTTCACCATGGTATTCAAAACTATCCATTGGCTAAGAAAATCCTCCACAACTCTGAGTTGTCCCTAAAATTTCAAAAAGTAAAAGCAAATGCAAAATCCATTCCTTATTACCCATTCCACAATATCGAAATTCATCCCCTTATATTACCCATATAAGGTTCAATGTCCCGTCTCTAAATGTTGGTTCTCTTTGTTGTTTATGTACTGATTTTGTGGATGCAGAAGAGCATATGCCCTTGTGGAGCTATGGTAGCAAAATGCATGAATTGTGCGGGATGCATAATTGGATTAGTAACCAGTGAAAGTACCAAATTCAGGAATCAACTGAATGAAAACTTGACAATGGCTCCTAATCAGCTGAGTCAAACTAATAACACTACATTCTGGGGCTCAGCCAGCACTCAAATGCCCTTCAATTTGAATACTGCATATGTCAAAATCCGTCACCCATTCTCCATTTTTCATCCGATGTCCAATTCTGAGTCCTCCATAACAAAAACGTTCAAACTTGGCAAAACCCAATACCCTGTGAGTAAAAATTGAAGCTTTTAAGCTGTGCAAATGGCAGCATCATCCACTTTAAACAAGGGAGTCTACAGTAAAAATAAAAAACTAAACTAAAAAATAAATACTGTCCGAACATTTGAGAGTCCTGAAGTGGTCCTCTTTCTTCTGTTACTTCAGGAAATCACTTAAGCAAGGATCTCGTAAGATGCTCACGCGCAGTGGCCAATGCCTGACTTATAGTCTGCAAAAATAAATTTCACAACGTTAAAAACCAATAAAGATTATCAGTTGTAAAAAAGAACGATGTTTTTACGTGGCGGCAGCAGTAGTTTTCGGATTCTGTGTAGAACATTTTTCCATGTCTGCATTTGGAAGAGGTTAAAAGCAGCAGGAGTACCTGCTCAGACAAGGGTGCCCCAGAATCCAGACTATGCGTTGCAACCTTCCCTGCAATTAGATTTGCATCCATTTCGAGGACAATTCTGCACCCAGTTGTAACTTGTAAGGTGTTAAAGACAAGTAGGTCTTTTTTATCTAGTAAGTAAACGGAAGTATTGTGGATCAGGCATTAAAGGGGATGCCACCCATGTGCCCAAGACAAGGCCTTATCAGCAAGAGTCTGTCAAAAAGCAAATATAACAATCTAGGAATTGGTCTAGCATAGATAACAATCTAGGAATTGGTCGAGTTGAGTTAGACTCCCTCAAATCCTAACTATACAAACTACTCAAAAAGAGGCTTCTACCCCAATGAGTAGGACATGTCGGGTGGAGTGCTTCTCATGTGGGATAGTAGAGGGAAAAAAGTGTAAGAAGGGAATTTCAAGGGAGGGTAGTGGGAATTATTATGTAAGGGGGGTAATAAACGCCGAGGGAGTTAAAAGTGATCCATTATTTAGGATTGGAAGAAGACCGGCTCAGGGGGGTGGCAAATTTGATGTGTTTTTATGAAGAACAAGATGATTAGTTGAAATGTGGGGTCTGAATGACAGGGACAAGAAGTCAGCAGTTAAGGCTTGCCTCAAGGAGCGGAGACTGGAGAGCGGATGTGGTGCGAAAAGTAGTAATGTATTTGCTCTCTTCAGAAGGTTAGCAGCGAGAAAAAGAACACCAGAGTTCAGTAATGTAATGTAATACGACTGCAAGAGGTGGACTCTTTTATGTTCCCTCTAATATCTGCGTCCGATTTGTATGACACAGGTAAGGTGTGGGATACGTGTCGTTAAAGTCATTCCCATGGTTGTAGGTTCCCGAAGCCAGTTGCACAAAGGTTGACATTAGTAAGGCTTAAAAATTTCAAGTAGTGGCCAACATGAAGTCCCCATGAACCAAGCACACAATGATCATGATATACACAATTTGACTAAGCGTGTGAGGGGGTGCGGTTCAATTGTGCCCGAGGCATAGGCAGCTTCATATCAGTAGAGAGAACCCCAATGCATATGCTCTGTTTTAAAGGAATTTTTCAGCCCCAACTGGATGGAGACTATAAAAGACATACCCCAAATCATTATTAGGGTTGTTCAAGCATTGGAGACGCACAAGAGCACAAGAGGTTAAGAAGAAGAGATTCCAAGAGTTTAATCAATGAAGATTCTAATGCACACTTTGAAACAGCAATTTCCAAGTAGGATGCATTCCTGAAGTTTTTGTTTGGTAATTACGTTCCTCGAGTTTCATACATGAAGAGAGTTTTTTCTTCTCAATGTACTTTCCAACAACCATGTCCCATAAACAAGTTAATTCACAAGTTCATTAACCCTCATTGAAACATATTTACTTTCAATCATTGCAGATTTTTTAAAACCTTTCTTCTTCACAATAAGCCCTTCATAAAAATGAAATCAAAGGAACCACTGAAAAAGGTAAATGTGAAGTACATGGGAAAAATAAATGCATACCCGCCATCAATAATTTCATCAATGCATAAAAGAATCAGATCTAAGTTCTCGAGTGCCTCCTTCTTTTCAATATTGCCCCTGCACACAGACATGAAAAAGTTAACGGAATTTTTCTGGGATTAAAACAATTGACAACTAACTGCAATGTATTAGCGAAAGGAATGGCAAAAAAAGAACAAAAATAATTGGGAGGGTTGAGAGCTTCTTCTCTCTCACCCAAAATCTTCTGATATTTTTTTATTATTTCTTCAAACATCTGTTTGAGGGTTTTTCCCATTTATTAATCTACACTATTTTACTCTATCTAGCCGATTCTACAGGCTATACAAGGGGATCTGATTCAACCAGGAGCGTATCTCATTTCCTGGATCTGATTGAAGGTGTATCTGATGATCTGCGGTTAAATTAGATGGGCTCGACCTCATCTCTCTCAAGAGTACAAGACTCAGCTGTTAAAGAGTGGTTACGGGGTCAGATGGGTCTCCATTCAAATGGGTCTCCACTCAACTACTACTTCAGCTACCGAGGTGAAGATTGAAGGGGATGGGTTTCCACAGAACACCCGTACCAGATCTGGAAGTGGAGGGCTATACTCCATTCTGAATCCAGGTCTAACTCTGAACTCAATATCTCGGAGGGGAGGAATCAGAGGTTCTAGACCATATCAACATCTGCAAAAAAGAGGTTTTCGGTATGAAAGCTTTACGCCCATCCAGTCGTTTGGTACCTAGCTCAGAACCCCAGAAATCGGTTTTGGATTTTCTGGGTATTTCAATCAGGAACAGTCAGCAATCTGTTGCATCTGTAGTTGCTTATCCTCACGAAGTAATGCACTGGTTTCTCCGATTCCCATTTGGGGAAAAGATAGAGCGGGGCTGCCTGGTTTGAAACAGAGGCTCGTTTGTGGTATTGAGGAATGGTGGGTTTGGCCAGAAGTTCTCAAGGAAATTTAGGGCTGCAACCTTGTTCAGTAATGGGTTCTCAAAATGGGCTTTTTACATAAGACGACCATTCATTAACAAGGTTAGTGTTAGCTCAATTCTGATCCCAATATTCGAATGGTGGGAACTGTTGTTAGACATAGCATTTCTAACTATTGGACTCTATATTCGTATGGCTCATGGGTAAATGTGGAATTTCTATTCCAAGATATGTTTTGCTCATGTGATCAAATGGCTATATTTCTCTCCCGATTGACAATGGTACGCATTTGGAATGTGGTATTGGCCGTCTTCGGCGTTTGGTAGTGATTGACTTGGGGTTCCGATGGCGTGGTTACCTAGGTTGATGGCCTAAGTTTCTATGGTCCGGGGTTCTTCGAGTGAGACGGAGTAAACTCTGGGGCAAGGTTCTAAAACTCGCTAGGCGCTCCCAGGGCGGCCGGGCACCTTCTAGCTTCTAAGGCCGAGTAATCGGCGCCTAGTCGGGCAATTAGTCGGGATAGTCGGGCTAGTCGGCATGGGGCCTTCTAGCACCTAGGCAGCGAGTACTCGGCCTTCCAGACCTTCTTTTAGAACACTGCTCTGGGGTTGACCTAGTCATGGTTCTGCCTTAGCATGAACCAGATGTCTCATCTACTTATGGCCCCAAGTTCTTTGTGCAGCTGCGATTTTCATTGCGGGGGTCACTTTTGTACTTTACCGTGTGTGGAGGTTGGATGAGCTAGGTTAGTTGCACCTTGTGGTTGATTGTGTGTGTGTACAGAGTCTGACGGCAAAGATTATTTTTGGATGTTCTACATAGTGGTGGCCTGGTTTTCTCTTATCCGGGAGTTATCTCCTGGGGTTGGCTCTGTCCATCATGGTCTTTGGCTTGGTTGGGGATTTCACCTATCCTTGACCGGTTCTTTGACACCATGGCGATCTACTTTTATGGACTTATCTGTCCTTCTACTGGTTATTATGGAATTGAGGAGCTTGGATGAGGCTGTTGTCAGCCTCGGGTGGTATTAGCTTGGGTCCGACGGTGTGGGTTTTGGGTTGATGGAACCATTTCCTATGGACTAGGGTTTCTTTGGGCTAGTTACTATGGAGCTGACCATTGCTATTGGTCTACCTTGAGCACGGTCTAGAGATCTCATCCATCTTTGGCCCCGAGTTTTGATATACTTCAGTTTCACAGTGGAGGCCCAGTCTAGTCTTTGATATATACGATATTCTTGTATATTTCCTAGACTTGCCGGGTTGTGCAACAAATTTCAACTGTGGATGGATGATGACTTTGGAGCCTGGATAAGGGTGTTTTCAGCGATTTGTCGACTAGGCATATGTTCAGTAGGGGGTTCTATGGGGAGGTTCCCTTGGTCTTTCCTATTTGCCGAACTACTACAAGCTCATCTCCTTGACTCAAGTTTCTTGGTTGTATTTCCATTGTTGAGCTCGGAAATCACTCTCTAATTAGTGGTAATTACGAAACAAGTGCTACCATTACAAATATTTATTGTTATATATCCTAGCCATGCAGGTTGTGTAGGGCAATAGACATCCTTTATGCCTTACAACATTTTGCATATTATTACCTATCCCTGCAGGTTGTGCAGGGACTTCCTATTATCCCACCCCAGCGGGTTGTGCCGGGGAGTACGCACCCCTTTTTTTTTTTTTTTTGGGTCCTTCCTAGGAAGGACATGCCCCTTGTAGGCTGTATATTTGGTTAAACTATTTTTTATTTCAAGCTCATTTACCAAAAAAAAAAAAAGAAGCATGGCAAGTCCTATGAGAAGGCAGTGAAGGTACCTTAGGAGTAGACCAACTGCGTCAAAAAAACCCTGAAGAACATTTGCCAATATGACTTCATTTTCATCTTCACCCCCAGTAACAAAGAAGTGAAGGTCTTGAACAAACTTGTAAACAACAATGTTGTTCTCCAGCATTGTTATCTCCGCTGCAGATTAAATAGCAACACTATTAATGCAAGATTGAGTCCATGTTTGAACATTTTAATCACTCTCGATGTGTTTGGTTGAGAGTTTTGAGAAGAATATTTTGAGAAATATTTTTGCGATAGTGTTTGGATAGGTTTTTGGAAAAAGTAATAATTAGAGAGAGGTGTAATAATTGGAGAGAGATAGAGACAGAAATGAGAATAATGATTGGATAAAAGGGTACGAGTGGAGAGAGAAATATGATTAATGATTGGAGAGATGAGAGATGGGGAAAAAATCTTTTTGGATTTTTTTTTGGAAATGTGAAGTGAACAAAGTGAGGCCTATCTTTTCATCGTTCAAAAGAAGATACTTGAAACTCCCACACACTATGAAAGCTAACTACAGACAAATACTCACAAAATCTAAAACTTGCAAACCACTCAACATGCATTTCCAATGCTTTGGTTGTCCGGGTTGCTAAAGGACGAGAGAACCGTCTAATAAAACATGTACAACTGAAAAGAAGTCCAAGTTGATAATAACACAAGATATAATAAAAACCAAATATAAGTTTAACCTTCGGTTCGGGCATTAGTCTTTTGTGTCTTGGTAAATACAGCTTTCTCAAAAGTTTCCTTCGCACTGTTTGTTGACCAGTCATCTGAATAGTACTTGACAGCAATGCGTTTTCCTTCCGAATCCAAAAGAAGAATGTTTTTCACTTTAGGACATGACTCCTATAACAAAGCGAATAAATCAAATATCAGGTCAGAACTTTAGCATTGCATATGCAAAAGACTATACATACGTTCAATGTGGAAAAGTACACAACCCATGACAATAATCAAAAACATTTTTAAAGATCATACACAGTTCCCATATTATACATTAGAAAACAGCCACATTCTTCCAAAAAAAGATTTAAAATCCTTTGCTTAAGGACTAGACATCCATATTGAGCACAATATGTTCCAGCTCCATTGCCCACAGTGGACTACTACCTATTTTAAGAGCCCAGAAATACTTGAAACTAAACTCTGGCTAGTTGCTATAACTCATCAATTTTATTCGGTTAAGGTCATATCAACATTAAGTTCTTCTTGTCTTCATCTAGATATTGCTATGAACTTGCCATACAATCAAAACTAAAAAACACACAAGTACATGGCAACATTTCGATTCCCCTTGCCAGCAAAACTCTTGGGGCCAGTAGAGGTTAGTCCGGTCCTTACCTCCAGGGCCTCAGAATTAGTCAAGGTGCGCACAAGCTGCTTGGACATCCAGTTATCCCAAAAAAAAAGAGACAAAAGAGAGAGTAAATGGCAAGCAGAGCCAGACAGCATGCTCCAAAGAAGGCAAAACAAAGGCTTAACAAACTAGAACAACCACCAAGTGTCGCGTATCGGTTTTTTTTTCCTTTTTCCTGTTTTCTGGTTAGTGGTCACTTTTTACGAGAACAATGTAAAAAATATTTCATGAACAGTTTTTTAAGAACCTGTTTTCATAAAAGCGAAGTGATTTCCACACCCCAAACTAAATGTCCACCCCCTTTTTTATATTTTATTGAAATTTTTATGTGTAAAGTTTCACTAAAAGATTAAAAAAAGGGGGTGAAAATCAATTTTCTTCAGGAAGTTTTCTAGACACACTTCATTTTTTATTTTAAAGAAACTAAAAAGATATTTTGAGCTTGCGACAACAATATCCGCCCAAACAATGGGTGTTAGTTTTCCAAAAACAATTTCTGGAGTTTGTTTGAAACTAAAATTCTTTTGCAAAACCTGAAAATTTACGACACTGATGGGAGAAGTCATGGAATTGCAGATAAACTTTATTCTCGTAAACAATACCTACTCAATACGGGTATGCGTACAAACAATGGCCAACGGGTGTTTCTATTTACAACAACAATTTCCAAATTCTATTGCAAAACTGTTTTCTGAAAATATCCAACACCAGTAGGAGCCCTCAAGGAATTGACTGAACCCACACTTAACTTCTCATACCTAGGAGCACCCCATCCCTAACCCTTCTTTTTACTCAAACCCAAAATTTGAGTAAAAAAACCCCTAAAACCAACTCCAATCCTTGAGTCAAAGGCTACGGATGCTCGACATATGTGACACAGAGACTATATACCAGGATTCAATCAGGGGGAAAAAAATAACAAACTATGCATCCACAACCATTAGATCCGGAGCCAATTGTAACAAAACAAATACAGATCCACTTTACTTGTATTGCCCTAACATACCCAGTTTCATTTGTCACTACTTAAACAATAGCAATACCAACAACAGAAACATCTAACCCACCCCAGAATTTACAGTTCTGGGCACTACAAGCTCAACAAGGTTAGGATAAACAATTTATAGAGGAACTATGATCATAGACAGTTAACTGAGAGAGTTGGTCGGGGAGAGGAAGAGAAGAGAGAACTGACCATTTTGTTCGGTGTTTGTGGGAGATTCTCCAGACAGTGAGAGAGAGAAGCGAGTGAGGCGAGTGAAACGTGAAAATTGAAATATGCTTGGGGAACGGAGGAATTGGCGTTATCGCGTTTTTTAATAGGGGGTAAAAGTGTATTTTTGATAGGCGGTGTTTTCTTTTTCTTTTCTTTTTTTTTCCATTCGTCATTCCTAATCTATTACATTGGAGGTGGGGGAATGGGAATCCGGACTCGATCCCAGGAAACAGTGTGGGCCGTGAGGCATCCAAGAGTTCTACCACATGAACTAGCCACCTCTTGCAGGGCGGTGTTTTCAAAATGGCAAATTCTATTCACAATCCAATTTGAGGGCTCCTTTGGCAAAAAAACTTAATCCGGTTTTTTTGTTTTTTCATTTTGTCTTTATTCTTTTTTTTTTTTGTATTTGTTAGTTTTGCGTCAAGATTTTTTGGTTTCTGGATTCCTCTCGACAAGATGAATCTAACGAGTATAAATTTATGCTCAAACCAAATATTTTTTTAAATAAAGCCGAAAATACTTGGATTATTGAATTAATTTTGGCTTTATTAAAAAAATTGAGTTTTGACCATAATTTTATACTTGTTAGATTCGTCTCGTCGAGAGAAATCCAGAAACCACAAAATCTTGACGCAAAACTAAAAAATGCAAAAAAAATAAAAATGAATAAAGACAAAATGAATAATCCAATAATCCGGATTATGGATTATTTGCCAATAAGTTTATTTTTGATAGGGCAGTAGATTGGAAGTGTTTTCAAAACGGCAATTTCTTTTTACAATCCAAATTTTGCTAAATGCGTCCCACTAAAACTAAAAAAATATATTTCTAAAAGAAACCCATAAATTACTAACTACAACCCAAGAATATCACAAAATTTTCCAACTTACCCTTACCCTAAAAAAATCAACAAAAAAAATTCTAAAACACAAAATTTAATCTCCCTCCCTGCAGATACTAAAATTTCGTTATGGCTTAATTGTCGTCTGATTAATTGAGATGAATAAATAATCTTAATTAATTAAAGTTAAAGTTGGTCAAAAGCCTGCAAATAAGTATTGGACTTGCCAAAGTATGGGTTCAATCATTTAAAAGATGTGGGCTGGACAAAAAAAAGATGGGCCTACTCAATTAGTCAAACATACCATGAAATTGGGCCAACCCATGAACGCAGGCCCAACCAAGTTATTCCGGGGCGAAAAGAATATATATATGTGTGTGTGTGTGTATATATATATATATACAGTCAGGATCCAGTCAAGACTCCCTGACATAGTCTTACGTCCACACCTCCCACCTCCCGGCCATTTGGTCAGGATCTGATCCATTGGATGTGTTTAAAATGTGTTTTTAAGGGTGTGCAGTTTTATCGAAAACTGCTTGGATCAACCCTTCCGGGTTTTTTTTTTTTTACGAATCCTCGTTTAGACCCTTAAAAACATGTTTTAAACACTTTGGACGGTTCAGATCATCACAACATAGTTTTTATGTAAGAGAGGTCTGACAGGATCCTAATCGATATATATATATATATATATATATATATATACAAGCTTCCAATAGGATCGGATCTTTGGTCGGACCTCCACCTTCGAATTTTTTTGAAAATCCGAACCGTTAGATGTGTTTAAAACGTGATTTTAAGGTCCAACGAAGATTTTGCAAAAATAATACCCGGAAGGGGCTTGATCGGGCACAAAAGCAAAATCTTTTTATAGCGTTTTTGTGAAAACTCGCCCGATCAAGCCCTTCCGGGTATTTTTTTGCCAAATCTTCGCGTTGACCTTAAAATCACGTTTTAAAACATCTTTTTCGATCACAAAATCGATCGGGATCAATGAGGTCCGGACGGTAGGTCGGATTTATGGTTTGGATAGGAAGTGGACTCTATTTATAAATATGTGTATATATATTGAGTCCGGATCTAATCCGGGACTCCCGGATTCGGGACTCCACCTTCCCGATATTTTTTGAAAATCCGAGACGCCCAATGTATTCAAAAGGTGTTTTCAGGGTCTAGCGGAAATCTTTTAAAAAAATACCGGGAAGGGTTTGATCCGAGCAGTTTTTCGAAAAATTGTAAATATACAGTTTTTGAGAAAAACTGCTTGGATCAAGCCCTTCCCGGTATTTTTTTTTTAAGATTTCCCGCATGGACCATTGAAAACACCTTTTGAACACATTGGACGGCTCGGATTTCCCAAAAACAATTTTTAAAAGCATCAAAACACCAAAAAACCTCCAATCCGGGATCCCGGATTGGATATAGGATCCCGTTCTACTAAGGACTCCCTCAAACTCGTAATTTGCGGACCTCATGGATAGGGGTCGAATCTTGACTATCCGAACCGCTCAATGTGTTTAAAACGTGATTTTAAGGGTCATCGCGAGGATTCGTCCAAAAAAACGACTCGGAAGGGCTTCATTCGAGCATTTTTCGATAAATTATATATGTACGGTTATTATGAAAAACCGCTCGGATGAAGCCCTTTCGGGTATTTTTTTTTGTGATTCCTGGCGTTGGCCATGGAAAACATGTTTTAAACACATTGAGCGGTTCGGATCGTCGAAATTTGGTCCAGAAAATCAAAAAAGGGGTGGTCCTCACGGAAGAGATCTTTGAGGGAGTCCTCAATAGAACATCTTATATATATATATATATATATATACGAAAATGTTCACATCCACACCCTCCCGGAAATAAGAAAAACATGACATTTTTTGTGTTGCAAATTTTTTTTGGAAAATCCGATCCGTCCAATATGTTCAGAAGGTGTTTTCAAGGGTCCACGCGGAAAATTTTCAAAAAAAAATACCGGGAAGGGCTTGATCCAAGCAGTTTTCGCAAAAAAAGTATATATATTTTTTGCGAAAACTGCTTGGATAAAGCCCTTCCCGGTATTTTTTTTTGAAGATTTTCCGCGAGGACCCTTGAAAACACCTTCTGAACACATTGGACGGATCGGATCGTCAAAATTTTTTTTGGATAAAAAGTCCGGAAATGTAAAGTCCGGATGTAAACCTTTCCTATATATATATATAGGGACCCTTATTTAAGTTTCCATGCGGACCTAGGGGTATTTTCGATTTTCTGGACCAAATTTCGACGATCTGAACCACTCAATGTTTTTAAAATGTGTTTTTAAGGGCCCCCGCGAGGAATCATAAAAAAAAGTAACCAGGAAGGGCTTCATCCAAACAGTTTTTGATAAAAGTATTGAGCGGTTCAGATCATCGAAATTTGGTCCAGAAATTCGAAAATACCCCTAGGTCCGCATGGAAACTTAAATAAGGGCCCCTTATTAGAAGGGGGTCCTATATTTATATATGATCTTGACCTGATTTATTTTCATAATGAGAGGTCAATTTACTCTTATGGAAAGAAAATCAATCAAAGACTATATAAATTTATATATATGTATATCTTGACCCAATTTACTTCCATAAGGAGAGGCTAAATTTAATCTTATTTGGGAACAAAAATGCTTCTTACACAACCATTTCGGCTCCAACGATTTACAACCCCCTCACATACACGTGGGACCCACACCCATAATTGTGTGTGGGCCCCACACGCATGTGAGGGGGTTGTAAATGGTTGGAGCCGAAATGGTTGTACATGTAGCATTATTCGGTTGGGAAAGCCAATCAATCAAAGAAGATTTTCCAAATTGGAGGCCCCTCCCTTTGAGTGTATAAATAGATTCTCTCCTTAAGAAGACACGGAGATCTTGAGCGGAGGAAATTCGAGAGCACTCTCCGGCATTTCTCAAGGTTTCTCTTCAAGTTCTTATGGAGAATCAACAAGCACCCAAGTTACGGGCAAGTTCATCTACAACAACAATGGTCTGCGTGTCAGCTAGCGAAGATCGTGTCTCAAATTCATCGTTTGTTCGACATAAAGCCTTTCAAGCCCTCGATCAAGCATCGTTCTTCAAGCTTCTCAATTTCTCTCAAGTTCTTGTGGGGAATCAACAAGCACCCAAGCTAAGTGCCAGTTCATCTACAACAACAGTGGTCTACGTGTCAACTAGCGAAGATCGTGCCTCAAATTCATCGTTTGTTTGAGATAAAGCCTTTCAAGCCCTCGATCAAGCATCGTTCTTCAAGCTTCTCAACTCGAAGATTTGAAAGAACTACCAACTGTTCAATCTACGACAAGCTTCTATAGTCGTTAGGTTGCACCTTCAGCTCTAGAGATCCAATCAAAGGATATTTTGACTCTTTTCTTGTAAAGAGCATTCATTAGAGGATTGTACTCATTTATTCAAATCAAATCAATAAAATTGTATTTTGTGCATCTATTTCGTGTTCAATATACGAACCCGCGACTTCTTTCGTATCCCACAGGGTGTGCCAAATTTGTAACACACAAATTCGAGTCATGCAATAAAGAACACAAAATAGATGCACAAAATACTTTTGAAAGCATCAAATGATACCTGCTCAATTCTCCAGTTTTAAGGGCTCCTATTTCCTGGAAAACTATTGATACTTTACATAGCTGCTCAAGAAGAATCTCTGGGGGCAATGCTTGCACAAAACAACAAAGAGAGCAAAGAGCGAGCACTTTACTACTTGAATCGAGGGTTGAGAAAAAATGAGCTCAAGTACTCCCATATTGAGAAAATGTGCTTGGCACTTGTTTTCTCCGCCCAAAAGTTAAGGCATCACTTTCAAGCCCACACAATTCATCTCGTGGCAAAATCAAACCTAGTCAAGTTTGTCATGTCTAAACCCATCCTCTTTTTTTTTCGGTAAACCCATCCTCTTAGGACGCTTAGCAAGGTGATCTCTTCCTCTTTAATGAATTTGAGATCATATATGTCCCGCACATGGCGGTAAAAGGACAAGCATTAGCAGACTTCTTGGCGGATCATCTATCCCAGCGGATAGGGAAATATGTGAAGAGTTCCCTGATGAAGATGTTTTATTCATTAAAATTCTTCAACCTTGGATGATGTTCTTTGATGGGGCTGCTAGATTGGAAGGGGCTAGAGTTGGTGTCATATTTGTCTCTCCACAAAGGCAAATCTTGCCTTATGCATTCACACTTGGCGAAAAATGTTCAAACAATGTTGCGGGTATCAAGCTTTGATTCTTGGTCTCCAAATTGCTGCTGAAATGAAGATTCAAGACCTCGAGGTCATTGGAGATTCCAAGCTAATAATAAACCAGCTTTGCAGAGACTATGAATTGAAGAAAGATGACTTGATCTCATATTTTCAATATGCAAGTTACTTGCTGAAAAATATTGAAGGAGTGACACTTGAGCATGTGCCACGAAAGGAGAATCACATGGTAGATGCACTAGCAAACCTCGCAACAACTTTGGCATTACTGGAAGGAGAGAGTATTAATGTCCCTGTGTGCGAGCGATGAGTATTACCCCAATTATTGGATTGCCGCCTTGAAGAAGCGAATGCAATCACGGTCTTGCCCATTGAAGATGAAGATTAGAGGGTTCCCCTAATTAACTACCTCCATCACGGAAAGCTCCTAAATGGCCTCCGACATAGGGTAGAAATAAGACAACGAGCTCCTCGTTTCATATTCTTTAAAGATACCCTCTATCGATGCTCATTCGAAGAGATCTTTCTTCGCTGCCTCGGAAAATAGGAATTCTAGCAAGCAATGGAGGAATCCCACTCTGGAATTTGTGGGGCTCATCAATTTGGTCCAAAACTTTACTTTTGAGTAAAAAGGAGGGCGAAGAGGTGTCAAACCTGCCAATTCTACGCAAACTTTGCACCCTACAGTTGCCTCATGGCCATTTCATGCATGGGGATTGGATGCAGTAGGATTGCTTACCAAGTCCTCCGGTAGCCACTTGCACATTTTGGCTACAAACAGACTACTTCTCAAAATCGGCCGAAGCTATTCCGGTCAAGGAAGTGAAGAAGGAAACTATAGTCGACTTTATCAAGTCACATATCATCTACGGTATGGAGTGCCGCATCACATCATCACTGACAATGGAACGCCCTTTTGTCAATAAGCTAATGGATAAACTTTGTGAAAAGTTTGACTTCATGCAACAAACTTCCTCGATGTATAATGCACCATCTAATGGTCTTGCAGAAGCATTTAACAAAACATTGGGGAACCTCTTGAAGAAAGTCGTTGCGAAGTCCAAGCAAGATTGGCATGAAAGGATTGAAGAAGCTCTTTAGGCATACCGAACAACATATAGAACCCTACTCAAGCAACTCCATACTCTTTTGTCTATGGTTTTGAAACTATTCTTCCATTAGAGCGACAAATTCTATCACTAAGGATAGCCATCCAAGAAGGTTTGACTGATGAAGAAAATGTAAAACTGCGCCTGGCTAAGTTAGAAGCGTGTAGACACCCCGATTTTGACCCGAGAAACTTATCAAGCATTCCAGATGATGAAATAGACCAATCGTGCTTACCTTGAGGCTAAGAACAAGGCTTGAACTCACCAAACCACCCTAAACCATTATAAACCCTCCTAGAACAACCCTAAATCAACCAAAATGACCAAAATACCCTTCAAACCATCCAAAATGCTCTTTAAAACAAACCTAAGCCTACACCATCTTCTAGTACATTCAAAACCCTCTTTATTGATATATAATACGTCTTAATCCGTTTTGAAATGAGGGAGATGTGCACGTTTTACCAAAATGACTTATTTTTCCGACCTTGTGAGGGTAAAATGATCACACACTTGGATATGCAAATTATCTTGGGTTCAAATTAATTGGGTTAGAAAGTACACTCGACAAGCTTTCCAACGCTTCAAACCACGCACAAAACGGAGTTCGGTAGCACCCGGAGCAGCCCTGTGAAGTTTGGCCTGCAAGCTCATTGAGCGCTCAAACCCCCCACTTTGAGTGCTCACGCCAAAATCCCTCTAATAACATTCACTCATCAACTTGAATTGCAAATTCCAAATCCCCCAAATTTCTCTCAATATAAACCACCCTCCACCAATTGTTTAAAGACCCTTGGCTGATCTCTTACACTCTCACACCCTTCATAAGACCAAAACCACTCTCTCTCATCCTTCAATCATGTTTTAGCCTCTCTCTCATCCATTTCCATAATCTTCTAGCCTCTCTTTCATCCATTTCCATCATCTTCAACCTCCAAAACACCCAAAAACCTTCTTTAAAAGGCCTAAACTCCATGGGTCTTTGAAGAAATCATCTCTCACCAAGCCTACTGCCCTCAAACCTTCCTCATATCCATAAACCCACTTCAATCAGTCCTTGTTCTTCACTGATCATCTCACTTTAAGCATTCAAACACTCAAAAATCACCATTTTAAGCCCAAATACAACCCATTCATCAAAATAATCATCCAATCAGCTCTACACTCACACTCCTCTGTCCAAAATACTTCATCTATAGCCTATAACCAAACCACTACTCAATCATCCATCAAAACCCCAAGTTCAAGCCTTGATCATACCCGAAAACGTAGAAAAGCATGTGAAAAATCACGTTCATTGTTGTGTGTTGTTGTTTGGCTAAGCCAACCAGATCCTCTCTCTCTCTCTCTCTCTCTCTCTCTCTCTCTCTCTCTCTCTCTCTCTCTCTCTCTCTCTCTCTCTCATCACGCTTACGCATGGCCCAATACTCATTTCTTACACATGCAAGTCTTTCAAGCTTATTTATTGATGTTTCTGGAATATCATAGTCATTTGTATCATTGTGTATTGTGTTGATGTTGTTGATGAGTCAAACAGAGGCAAGAGGGTCCAGAAGGCTCAAACCATGAAGATGGTTTGAGCGCTCAAACTCCATGCTTTGAGCGCTCAAACTGTCTTTATACTCATCAAATGTTTTCATCATCTGAGTTGTCTAACAGGGTTTTGGGCATTCTAGAATGTCTCACAGTATTTTATTCTCACTTCTTATGTCTTTTTTTTGTGGGTAATTTAGCGTGAAAATAAAAGGGGCAAAAAGAATATACAGCCTACAAGGGGCATACCCCAGGGACAACAAAGAAGAACAAAAAAGAAAGAAAAAGGAATTAAAAACCAACACATCCCGTTGGGGAGGAAGGCCAAAGCAAAGAGTACAGGAAGCAAAGCAGTCTAAAGATGTTTCTCTCCCATCTATCAGAGGAGAGAGAAACACCACACAAAATGAGGTTAGAGTAGCACTACTTTTAATGAGGATAGCACATAGATGCATATTGATGCAACAAACCAAATATGACTTGGGCTGCTTGAACTTAAGACTTGATTCTTGAAGCTTGAACATGATATTTGAACATAATACCTGAAGCTTGAACATGATACTTGAAGCTTGAACATAAACTTGGAATAGGACCTTGGAGTAACTTGAACCTTGGACTGCTTGAACCAAATATGACTTGGACTGCATGAGTATAATCTTGATGCTTGAAGCTTGGACCTTGAACAGTAGACATGAAGCTTGAACATGAACTTGGAATAGGACCTTGGGGTAACTTGGGATAGAGCACATGTTGAACCTTGAACATTACAGCTGCTGCAGGGACAAAAGGTGCTTGAACATGCTTGCTGCTGCAGGAACATTACTGCTACTGCACATATAACTTGGCATAACTTGGGAGAACATCTTGCTGTTCCACCTTATTGCTGCAAACTGCTACTGCAACGTCAACACTTCTGGTGCACCAACACAAAGACTGCTGCTGCATCAACTGCAGAACTGATCTGCAGCAACTATGGACTGCAGCAATTGGAGCTATAACCCTAGGGAGATCAAAACTGGAGAAATTTGGGCACCATAACGGCTGTTTTTTTACAATCCCAGAAAAACAGATGTCTGCCCAGATTTGGCAGCCCATAACTACAGACTTTTATACAACATTAATTTTTTTTTTTTTTTTGGGTAAATAAGCTTGAAATAGAAAAAAAGGCTAACCGGATATACAGCCTACAAGGGGCATACCCCAGGAGGACAAAAAGAAGAAAAAAAACAAAATGAACCGGAAGACTGGAATGGAAAGAAATGGGGAGGCCAAACTTGGCTACATGGGGGAACCTAAAAGCAGGGATCTTTTGCAACAAGATATAATAAAATATGAAATATGACAAATATGATACAAGTGTTTCTAGGCCATCTAGGGAGATGGAAGAGAAACACTCAAAATGAATCTAAATGATTGACATTGATGCTTGATATTGAGGCTTGAGCATAGCAAAAGGTGACACATCCCGTTGGGGGCATGAAACTTGATGCTTGAACAGGCTTGAAGACATGAGACTTATCATTGAGAGAAAGTGATGCTTGATGCTTGAAGCCCATATGACTTGGGTTGCTTGAACATAAATCTTGGTGCTCAAAGCTTGACCTTTGAACAAGAGACTTGAACATGAAGATTGTAATAGGACTTTGGTTAGGAACATAAGGTCCTATGTTTCACCTGGGACAACCCCCAATGATAGGTCTTGGGAGGAAGCCCCCTCCCGAAGGGGATCAAACATGCCGGGGACAACCCCCATGGCTAGGACAACATCCATATTTGGAAAACTCTGCAACATTTGGGTGCAAAAGCACAATGAGACATTGATAGATAAAGATTAACAACACAAAGCAAGGTGCCGGCAAGGTTGGGAAGAAATTTTTAAAAATTTCGCCATGACCCGTTCAGTAATTGGAGCACCCTCAAGGTGCCAAACCCATCGCTTATACAACAAAAAGAAAAGAAAAAGGAAAAAGAAAAGAAAGAGGAAGAGATAGAGGTAGAACTTCCAACAAGAAGAAGACACAAAGACAGTAGTAAAGATAACAGTTTAACATGAAATTTCGAGTGCACGCAAGTAAGTATGTAGGTTGCAACAGCCCTTGCAACCCACCTAATGAGCATAAAACAAGCAAGCAAGTAACTATAGCAACGGCCCTTGCTATAGATTAACATGAAGTGAAAGCAAGTAAGTATGTACCGCAACCAAAGATTGAATGGAAGTATGTACCAAAGAACTCCGCAATCACACACTACCCAATTGGGTTGTTAGTAGAAACCATGCTTACAGATTGTTGCTTGAATGGAACTTGACAGAGAACATCAAGTGATTAGTGATTCAAGAGACCCAAAGATATACAACAGGAACAACTTAACCAAAAGGCAAAGTGTGCTATGTGTTGGGTGAGTGGGAATATTCCATGATTCAATCAGCGACATTGGTCCATGAGGGACTTTGTGGAGGGACAACAGCCTATATCTAATCTCAGTGCATATTTTGACCTCCAAAGAATGAACACTATTCTGTTGACCTTGGAATTTCCTTAAGTTCCTCTTTATCCAAATCTGATAGAGAGAAACAGTGAAGGACAATTTGATCAGTGTGCTTTTAAGACCCTTCCCTTTAAATGTAGAAACTAGGTTGGCAAGATTGGAGAGGGATTGTGCCTGCCACCTGAGTTGAGATTTAAAGGATACATTATCCCAAACTTGTTTGGTGAATGGGCAGTTAAAAAACAGGTGATCATGGGATTCCTCAGCAGGGCAGAAACTACAATTGGAAGTGTTTTTTAAGCCAAATAGGACAAGTCTGTCCTCAGTGGATAATCTGTTTTGGATGGCAATCCAGCTGATCAGACTGCACTTGGGAATATGTGACGGGAACCACACACTATGGCTCCATTCAACAGTGGGGAATTTTGTTCTCAGCTGATCCCACAAAGAGGAGATGGAGAACAGGCCATCCTTTGTCAGAGTCCACTTTCTAGAATCAGCAGAGGGAGGTATTGTGGTGTTAATGACAGGAAGTTGGGATCTGATCTCAATCAATTCCCAGGTTTGAGTTATGGGAAAAGACCACTGATTAGTGGCATTCAAAATAGATGATACCAAGGCATCATTGGGTAATCCTGAATCATAGACTACAACATTAATCCACAATATGATGACAAAACTACATACTTTTACAAATTAAACCTCAAACATTAGCAGATGGAAGTACCATAATGAGTTATGCAAGTAACATTGAATCCTAGTTTGGTGTCTCACCCTTCAACTCCCTTGGAACCTCACAACTTCTATAACACTCTCTATGGTTCCACACTCCCTCAGAACTCACATGCTTGTGTGGGTGACTCACACAAAATGTGTGATCCAGTGAGTTGTGAGTATTGAGCCTCAGAATTTCTTCTTGAGTGGAGTGTGATACGTGGTTGGTGAATTCTTTATTGCCTTGTTTGGTTCATCATCAAGCTTCAAGTTTATGTTAACATGGTCATACCTTTCTGCTTAGTCATCAAAGTATCATTTTCAAGCAGCCTAAAGTGCATCAAACATGTTTTCATCAAAACTAGAATCATCAGAAGCATCATAAGCATATGTGAGTGAACAAGAGTTTGAGCGCTCAAACCCCCAGGTTGAGCGCTCAAACCCTTGGCAGTGGATCAGATTGGTTTGCTCCATGTGTGTTGCATGTATCATTTTCAGTTCTCATTTTTCTGTTAATCATATGCTAACATTGTTGTTTGCTATTTTGTGTCTTTAATAGCTCATATTTGCATTACCATTATCACTCATGTAGATCACATTTCACAAGCATACATTGTAATCCATTGTCGTGTTCAATGTTGTTATTTGGCTTCCCATCCGTCATCCCCCGTATGTGTTCATGGTTGAATTGCATTCATTTCACGTAATCCCACAAAAGTCAAGTAGAGACCGGTCTTCGAGCTGGGCCAGGGGGTGCCGTAAAACCCTTCCCCTCTCGTAACTGAGCTCTCGAACCTAAGATAGTATGGTGATAATAGGCCAGTAATCCTTATCCATTGAATGAGGCGCGAGTCAATCGAGTTCGGTTCCTCGGGGACAATCCGCTAAAACCCGGGTGGCGACTCCGAATCGATCGAGACCTATGGAGGGCGTCCACAAAGCGTTAAACGAGAGGAGGCTAGAAGCCGAACAATAATTAGAGTGTTACCAAGCTTGAATCTCTAAAGCTGTGGACGCCCCTTGTGGACGGTCGATTTCCACCGGTTGGTATTGTGATTTGAAAAATAGAGTCGCCACTCGGGTTTTTAGAAAAATGGTTTGAGACCCGAGAAACCGTTTTGAAAAATGATTGAGAAAATGATTTATAAAACAATTTGAAAACCAGAGATTCGTTTTGGATTCGGGAGCCAGATTACGAACGGGGAAGGGTTTTAATGCACCCCGTTTGCCCGATTAAAAATCGGTCTTTACTAAACATTTTTGGGATTTTTAGAAAATATTTTATTGCCGAATATTAACAAATAATCATTTAAGCAAAGCAGACGATAATAATGAAAAATAAGCTACCAACATATAATTTACAGCAAACATGTGAAAATCCAGAATTTAAACTTTTCATGCAAGGCACTGTTCAAAATTTTGATTTTTACACGAAAAGTGTGTCGTGCGGCACACTGGGTGTACCGTGCGGCCCTGTTCTTCAACCCGACGGTCAAATTTTCAAAGGAGCGCCGTACGGCATTCCAGGTGTACCGTGCGGTACAGAGGGAGTACCGTGCAGCACTGTTGGCTGCACGACAGTTTAAAACTTTGGTTTTTCGACATGGTTAAATATAAGCACATACAAGACATGGAATGTGATTAAAAATGAACTACTTTGAAGGAGAAAACAGTATGCTTGAATAAGGGATGTTCCTCCTCGTTGAATCGCTCCGTACGAGGCGATGTTTTCACTGTACGCCGCGACCGGGAGGTATGAAATCAAACTGGTTTTAATATGACATGGGCATACCAAGCATGGAGATGATATTGGAGATCATTCCATACTTGGTACCCCTCCCCTCAGGGTACCAAAGTTATGAAATTTGGCGAAACGGGATTATACCTTGGTTTTGGACTTCTCGGATTGAACTTGTTTCTTGAACTTCTGAATATGGCTTGGGCTCCTCTGAACTTCCGACTTCACTCTGGTGTAGTGGCAAGGAAGATTGAAGGCTTGGATTTGAGCAAGCTTGGAGTGACTATGTTACGGTTTTGGAACCGAAAACAGGGGGGTGGGTTTATTCGATTGGAATTTGCTTTGGGGAAGATTGAGTTGATTCTCTGGAGATTAAAGGTTGTAATGAGGATGATTGACAGTAGAGAGGATGTTTTTTTGACAAATGGTTTAGAGAAATAGTTTCAGAGAGTTCTTCACCATTTTTTTTTCGATTCTTTATCCGTTGAATTTCGATCGGGATTTATAGATTGAGAGGAGGGCTTGGCCATCAAGTTTACTTCTTCTCCACACCAAGGAATGATGGCTCTAGGGTAGGTTTTCGTTCTTGCATGAAATCATCATGAGCAGAGGAACGAATTCGTCAACATTTTGAGCTGCTGGGAACTCTGCAAAAGCTGTGTGACAAGTGACAGTGTCGTACGGCACACAAACTGTGCCGTGCGGCACACTAGCTGTGCCGTGCGGCACACCCTACCGCCAAAATTCAAAAAGCTGCTTGGACTGTGCCGTGCGTGAGAGATGAGCACCGTACGGTACTATTGACTTTGTTGACTTGGAAAATTTCAATCCGAGAGTCCTTCCGGGTGTTTCCTTTCATCATCGGGGATTAAAAATATACGTGAACGTCTCATTTTGGGGTGTCTACAGTTGCCCCTCTTTGACGAGACTTACAATCATTGTGTGACGGAAGTTGCGTCAAAGATAGAAGACACCCCTCGATGTGGACGTCCTCGTACAAAAATAAACAAGTAAATATGATGCATGCGATCGTGCTTGAAAGAGCTGCCTATGTACCCCATTGTAGGGATCAGACCAGCGTAGTTCTTTTAGGGCCTAATGCAAAAATGCAAAACGGTGATTTTACAGAAAACATACCTTGATTGGATTTCGGGGATCGTCACTCTGTTTTTCAACGAGGGAAAAACGAATGATGTGATGTGAACGCAACCGGCGAGATTGGAACTAGTTGGCGTTGAGAAAATTATCGTTACGAAACCAGTCGATGCTTGAGAAAACTGTCGTTAATGCCGTTGAGGACTTACAGAACCAGAAAACCGTCGTTAATGCCGTAGAGGACTTATAGAACCCTGTCGGTGCTTTGAGAGAACTGTCGTTAATGCCGTTGAGGACTTACAGAACCAGAAATATGTCGTTAATGCCGTAGAGGACTTATAGAACCCTGTCAGTACTTGAGAGAATTGTCGTCAATGCCGTTGAGGACTTACAGAAACCGTTGGTTGTCTGCGAGAACCATCGTTTAACGCCGTTGAGGACTTATAGAACCCTGTCGGTGCTTTGAGAGAACTGTCGTTAATGCCGTTGAGGACTTACAGAACCAGAAAGATGTCGTTAATGCCGTAGAGGACTTCTAGAACCCTGTCGGTGCTTTGAGAGAATTGTCATCAATGCCGTTGAGGACTTACAAAACCAGAAAACCGTTGTTAATGCTGTAGAGGACTTATAGAACCCATTGGTTGTTTGAGAAATTGTTGTGATAGAACTACCGAGCGGGGTTCCGTGTGCGCGTGAGACCAATGACAATCTCCTTTAAAGTTTTGAAGCCGTGCCCAAAACATCTCTTTGGAAAATTGATTTTAGTTGTCACAAATTCCCAAAGGATACAAACGTGTACCGTGCGGCACATAAGGTGTGCCGTGCGGTAGAGTTGATGTGCCGCACGGCACAAGTGGTTTTTATAACCGCCCAGATTGATGGTTTTTCTTCCCACACTCACAACTTTCAAAATTTTAAGTCGGTTATTCTGAGGAAATAGAAGTCCGAAAATCACTCTTTCTTCTTCTCTCCTCTTTCCTTCAAATCCTCTTTCGGTTCGAGATCTTCTAAAACCACACTCCTCACCTCCGAAATATATCGGTTATGGCCGATTCCGGCGAAGAATCAAGTGATCCCATTGTGTCTGCTGAGGATACATCGTCGTCGGTGTTTGAAGAGAGAAGTACATCCTCTGGTGAGGCCGGGAGCGATTCTTCCATGGGTATTTCGAGTGACCTTGATTCGGTTGCAAATCCCATTTCCGAAACATCTCGGTCGGTGCCGATTGGAGCAGAAACAGTACCAATAGGGCTCGGTGAGGCTCATTCAGGCAAGGCTCCGACTCCGGTGGAAGAGGGCAACGTGTTTGGTGATGATAGAAGTACATCTGGAGGTGATGGAACCGTTGGTGGTGAACCGAGCACTGTGCGGCACATTCGGAGTGCCGTGCCTGACATCGAGGGTGCCGTGGTCAAGGATTTGAGTACCGTACGGCCCTCTGAGACTGCCGTGGGTGATGATCAGAGTACTAGGGCTAGTGGCGGTACCATAGGTGATGACCTAAGTACCGTACGACATACTGAGAGTGCTGTGCGCGACACTGAGAGCGTTGCGGGTGGTGATCAGAGTACCGTGGCTAGCCGTGAGGGTCCGAAGGCTATGTAGATTGATCCTGCAGGTACGGGTACTTCACCTTCTGATATTGCGATGAGTCTCAGTGGGATTGATGTTGTTGTAGAGAGAGCCCGTGCTCAGGAGAGTGGGTCTCAGACTGAGGGCATTCCGAGTGGCATTCTGGAGGTACTCTTGTGACTGAGGTTACTGTAGGAGGTGAGGATGTTGCTACTGTCATACCGGTGACTCGGGGAGGTGCTAGCGATAGAGATGTGCTTGTGGAGGATGTTGCAAGAGAGAGTAGTACTGACAGCGAGGAGACGCCTTTGGTGAGACGGATTGCTCCAGGTCCGGCTATTGCCATTGGTACTGCTAGAGTGCCAGAGGAGAGTGCTGATAGAGGGACAGAGGTTTCAGAGCCTCCGTTGTTTACACCTGCAGTTGGTTCTTCTCTTAGGCCAGGCTTGACTTTGGCAGACACTTTAGAGGGAGCGAGAGATGAGGATATTGCGGCTACTTTGCAGGAGTTCCCTCGGTTCGAGAATATTCTGATTTAGGAGGGTATGCCATCTTATGTCAGGGATGTTGAGCAGGAGGAGAGACAAAGAGAGACTGAGGCAGCCGCCGGGGAGGAGCATATGACCATAGTCCGGGAGGCCGAGCTGGCATTGGATCACAGAGTTCCTTTTACGCCTGCCACTTACGTGCCACGAGTTCACTTTTTCGTCCCTCAGGGGTGTGACACATATACTCCCTTGCTGCCTGCGTACTTGGATACGAATGTTATTCGTGACCGTTCGACTCATATTGCTTATAGAAATCCCTTGGTATGGATCTTGTTTTATTCTTTGTTGCTTGTATCTGTTTGCTATTGATTTCTTCTGACAATGACTGATATGCCTTGTGTTGTGCTTTTGCTTGACAGACTCAGAGATCCATGGGCGGTTATGGAGGTTCTGCGAGTTCTCTGGCATATTACCGTGCGTTGCCATCGAGTGTGAGGGCTTTGGTTGATGCCTCGGGGTTTACTATTTTCATACGGCTCTTGACAGTGACCAGGACAGATCGCAAGCTGATATGAGCCCTGGTGGAGAGGTGGTGGGATACCACCAACACTTTTCACTTCAGATTCGGGGAGATGACCATCATTCCCCTTGACTTTGCTGCTATCACTGGTCTTAGAGTTGGAGGAGAGCCGATCCCATTCGATTCAGAGCTATACTTGGACACTGCTGCCGTAGAGCACTACTTGGGGAGGAGGCCTGGAGGCATTGAGCCGGGGGTGCGATATACTGTCTTGGTGGATTTCTGGGACCACGAGCCTGAGTCAGAGGAGGAGGCTAGACAGATGGCGAGGGCTTACTTGTTATACCTCTTTGGTGCCTCCCTGTTTCCGAACAGGCAGGGGATGGTGCACTTGGGTTGGCTACCAGCGCTGGAGAGCTTGGAGACTGCTGGGAGATTTGACTGGGGTGGTGCTGGCTTGTGCACTGTGTACTGCTTTTTGGGTTGCGTTTGCCGTGGAGTGGGCACGAGCCTTGGTGGCTACTGGAGAGTACTGGAGGTAAACCCTGTTAGCATTTTTCCTTTGTGTAAAACCATGATCATGCCTTAGCCATATTCCTTGACTTGATTGCTTTTTGAACATGCAGGTGTGGGCTTATGAGGTGCTGGGAATATTTGCTCCAGCTAATTCTCATAGCAATGAGGATGTGCTTCCGCGTGCTGAGAAGTGGGGATTGGAGTTCACAGGGGCAGGTGATCATAAGGGGGATTTGAGGAGCTTCAGACTCTTTCTGGATTCTACCACGGGCAGGTAATCACAGTGGGCTTATGGGCGACGACGTCGTACCAGCTGGTGCAAGACTTGCAGGCTATGGTCCATCAGTTTGTGATGGGCATGGCTCTAGAGGTACGCCCGCGTGCTGAGCCAGGAGTTGTACTTGGTCGTAGGCGGAGTACTACCAGAGAGAGGACACTTGTTCGAGGTTCCAGAGAGGCTGGTAGAGGCACAGGCCGAGGTGTCGGAGAGACTAGTAGAGGTAGAGAGACAGGTCGCAGTACCCGTAGGAGGAGAGAGAGTAGCCGTGGAGCAGGTACTAGCAGTGAGAGAGGAGCTAGCCGTAGGGCTACTCCTGGTAGCGGAGCTGCTGAGGTATTCATCAGACTTGTCTTTCCTTTCTGTTGATTATCAATACTTCTCATTATACTTGACATCCTTTGTTGCTCGTGCAGGGAGCGTCAGGTTCTCAGAGTGCCAGGCGTTCGACGCCTCGAGTTACTTCAGCAAATCCATCTTCAGGCCGAGTTCTTCGTTCCACTGCAGTCCCGGAGAGTGCACAGAGAGAGGAGTCTGCAGAGAGCAGTAGTACCGAGAGACATCCTCCTACACCGAAGCGTCCGCGTACCGGAGATAGTTGTTAGTAGTAGCATTTTATTAGTTGGGGCCTGCGTGCCTCGTTTTGATTTGGGTGCCTGTTTAGCCCTTCCATAGAGATGGCCTGCGAGCCATGGTAGTAGATTTAGCATTGGGCCTGTTTGCCCCTGGATATGATTATGCTCATGATGTGGATATTTGAGTTTGGTTTTATAAAAACTTGCACTTTTGATTTGCTTTTAATTCATATTAGCAATGAATTTGAAAAATCAAAGTTTGCACGTGAGTACTTCGTTAAAACAACTGAATTGGGAATAGCAAACTTGTATATCTTGACTCGTATTCATGGTTGTGACTCACAGGACTCAATGAAATAATGGAACTAGCTTTCGGACTCATATGTACAATGCATGGATTAATGACAATAGAACAATGCTTGTTGTGTGCATATGCCGACATTGTTGTTGACAAATGAATGGAATGATTTCTGTATATGACATGACACACGTGAATCGATCAAGCTCGTAGGATGACAATACCATGAAGTATGGCTTGCCGATGTTCCCATTCTTGTTGCACAAGTCCTCGAGGCACTCAATCATAGAAATTTGGGTTGGGGTTGTCAACCAATCCTTCCACTAGGTCGTATGCGCGCGTCACGACTTGTATGCACAGGCTATGTGCCAAAGAGAAGCATGGAATGAGCTCCGATGCTCGAAATCCAATTTTTGCTGAAACTGGCCGACTGTGCCGTGCGGCATTGATATTGTGCCGTGCGGCACTGGCCTAACAGTGCCAAAAATTTTGCAACTTGCAGCCGATTTCTGGTCCTTCCTCTTGGCCTTTCATTACTTCAATACACGTCCTAGGGTCTTGAAGGGCCACTGTGAGGCATCCTTTGAGAAGCTTTGCAAATTTAGCATGATTTCTTGCGGTTTTCGAGTCGGCATGTTTTCCGAGATGGCCGTTCTTTGGAACTTCAAACTTCGTATTGTCCTTCATGCATGGTAGCTATGAAAAGCTATTCATCTCACCCTTCTTTCACATCCCAAATCCATAGACTTCTTCTTTGTTCATCTCCTCACAATGGTAGTGAGTTTCTCAGCTCTAATGCGCCCTTGGCTCGATGATCTTGATGGTTTGGATTGGTGTAGACACCCCAAAATGAGTCTCTTGTATACACGTTTATCCCCAATGATGAAAGGAAACACCTGGAAGGACTCTCGGATTGAAATTCTCCAAGTCAACAAAGTCAACAGTACCGTACGGTGCTCATTTCTCACGCACGGCACAGCCCAAGCAGTTTTTTGAATTTTGGCGGTCAGTTGTACCGCACGGCACAGCTAGTGTGCCGCACGAAACAGCTTGTGTGCCATACGGCACTGTCACTTGTCAAACAGCTTTTGCAGAGTTCCCAGCAGCTCAAATGTTGACGAATTCGTTTCTTCAGCTCATCATGGTTTCGTGCAAGAAGAGAAGGCTACTCTAGAGCCATCATCACCATAAGTGAGGAACAAGTAAACTTGGAGATCAAGTTCGCTCATCGGCTATAAATACCGATTAATCCCAACGGAAATAAAGATCGAAATTTTTTGAGAGAAAACCATGGAAAGCTCATCCTAAATTCTACTCCTATATTCAGAACCATCTATTGACATTACCCCTCAAGCTCCAGAAATCTTCCTCACATCGCCAAAAAAAACCAACCCAGTTACAACCCGAAACCCGTTACCCTGTTTTTCAAACCTTCACTGATCATTACCAATCCTATCAAGCTCTCAACCAAGCTTTCTACCTCACATTGGGAGTGCTTTTGCAAGCATTGGAGGAAGCCTAAGCCGCACTTAAAGGGTTCCAGAAGTGCTTCAATCCGAGAGTTCCAAGCCAAAGGTATATTCCCATTTCGCCAAATTCCTTACGTTTGGTACCCTGAGGGGAGGGGTACCAAGTGTGGAATGATTTCTTATATCATCTCCACACTTGGTATGCCTACGTTACATCAAGACCAGTTTAATCTCATACCTCCCGGTCGCGTCGTACGGTGAAAATATCGCCTCGTACGGAGCGATTCAATGAGGAGGAACATTCCATACTTGAACACACTGTTTTCCTATTCAAAGTAGTCTAATTTTTACCATATTCCATGCCTTGTATGTGCTTATATTTGATCATATCGAAAAACCAAAGTTTGAACTGTTTGCAAAGGAAACAGTGCCGCACGGCACTCCCACTGTGCCGCACGGTATATTTGAAGTGATGTACGGCACTCTTTTGAAAATTTGACCGTTGGATCGATGAAAAGTGCCGCACGGCACACTTTCTGTACCGCACGGTACACCTAGTGTGCCGCACGGCACACTTTTCGTGTAAAACCCAAAATTTTATTCAGTACCTTGCACGAATGGTTTAAACTCTGGATTTTCGTATATTTATTGTAATTTGCATACTAATTGCTTGTTTTTTTATTATCGTCTGCTTTGCTTAATTTAAAATGTTTATCTGTTAAGTTCGGCATTAAAACGTTTTCTAAAAATCCCACAAATGTTTAGTAAAGACCGATTTTAATCGGGCAAACGGGGTGCATTAAAACCCTTCCCCGTTCGTAACCTGGCTCCCGAATCCAAAACGAATCTCTGGTTTTCAAATTGTTTTATAAATCATTTTCTCAATCATTTTTCAAAACGGTTTCTCGGGTCCCAAACCATTTTCTAAAAACCCGGGTGGCGACTCTATTTTCAAAATCAAAATAACAACCGGTGGAAATCGACCGTCCACAATTGGCTCCACTTTCGGGGTCACAGGCTGACTTCCCTTCGCTACATTCGGGATGTGTCCATACGTCCTGAGTTGTTGCGAGCTGCGACACAATTCTGGGATCCTGAGGTGCATGTTTTTCGCTTTGGTCTTCACGAGTTATGCCCCACCGTGGAAGAATTCTACGCATATATTGGAGGTTTTGATTTGGTGGAGACTATCATTCCTCTCCAAGGAGTTGGCTTTGCCCCAGTGCTGTCTTCCAAACTGGAAATAAGCAATAATGCTGCCAAGTCCATGATTCGTGGAGGTTTTCTGAACATTCCACGCCTTATTGACGGATTCCGCTCCAACAACTTTGCTCTGTGCTTGTGTTTACTGGCTGCATTCCTGTTTGTGCAATCTGATAGTCAGGCAAGCTCTTCCTTGGTCGGTGTGGCCATGCAAATTGAGGAGCGCAAAGACGTGGCTCCCATGGTTCTGGCCGAAACTTTGATGGGTATAGATGGGGTTCATGCCGGCCGGACCGATGTCTTCGAGGATAGTCCTTTGCTTCTACAGGTAGGCTTCTCACTCAGCTCTCCTTTTTCTGGCTTTTCACTCGTTCTCATTTTACCTCGACTCTCAGTTTAAGGTTTCTCTTGTTTTCTCTCTTTCACACAGTTGTGGTTATGTGATAAGGCTAATCTGCTGGACCCTGTGCCAAGAAACCGGGTTCATGAAACACAAGGGTTTGTTATGAGGGACTTTAGGGAAGTTTTTGATGATGTGGAAGGTTGGGTTCAGGTTCTTTCCCGACTCACGGAGGAGGTGATTTCTTGGCGGTTGACTTGGCTTGATCTTCGACATGGTCAT